>JAMQGT020005388.1:0-21545 GCA_024447675.2 Pterophyllum scalare
TCAGCTGCATTGATTTCCCTTCTTTTTTAAATCACCCGTTCTGAGCTTGCAAGTATATCAGAAGCACAATCCTAAATATGAATTGAATCCTTGAATGTGAAATGAAATCCTGATGATTATTAAGTGATTTGCTACCTGAAGAAATCTTTTTCTTCATTAACAGTGTCTAAAACTTAACGATCTGCACATTACATGATATGCAGAATGATTTAGCATCACACACTTCAGCAAACTCCTTGACACTTTAATTATTGCTTCTCTGTTCTCACTCCTGAGCACGAAAAACTCCTCTCTCTATGTTGCTTACATAATGCACTGTGTTTTTGTGCTTTAGTGAACAGCAATTAGTTTGTACAAAAAAATAGGCAAAAGTTTAGAATTTTCTTAAAACAGACCTTTCAGATTTAACTGTTCCCATCATCAACCACAACAACCCAACACAATATGATCTGTTTGTATTTAGGAATGTGCCATGAATGCACTTTTTCCTTGGTCATGTGTCAAGTGTCACAGCACCCACACGCCTCGATCCAGCGTTTGACTGTGACGTGCGTTACCAAAGCACAGGAGGCAAATGAGCTTAGTTCGGCAGGTGGGTAATTGCTATTGCATATGCATTATTTCTGCCTGCAAGCACTTATCCTGGTTAAACAAAAAAGTGTGCATCATGACTTGATGCTCAAGGTGGGTTCCCCTCATAAATCTGTCATCCTACACATTAAATGCCACAGCGCTCTCTTCCTCTCCCCACCCATTATCTCAAAATAGATCCTTGCCATGGCTCTGATGTCATCTTTATCACAGGAGAATAGGGCAGTTTGAAGAAAATGGCTCACCCAACTGGATGTATAAAGTAGACTCCACGCTCCCAGTTGCCTTGGAAACACATCTGTTATTAAAAGATGAATTTTTCTAAAACCATTCTGTCTTTGTCTACACTTTCAGCTGGAAATCAACAGTGTTTTCTGTGTTTAGACTGTGTTTGCGTGTGTGTATGTATGTGTGTGCGTTAGTTTGTGAAAATACAAATCAATTATTTTACCACTGTGAGTGCAAAGCCTCATCATTTTGTGTCTGATGCTGTAAAGAATATAATATTCTTAACTTACCAGAAGTTTAGGACTTCACTGGAACTTGACTTTGGTCCTAAGACTTTCCTTGACTTGAGGCTTCTTAGTTATTATTTTGGTAACGAGTTGGGATTTGGTTTAGGGATTGTTGGTCTTGACTGGGGACCTGCTTGGAACTTGTGATCATAACCTGTGACTTGTTAGTTGTGACTTGATCTTGACTGGAATTTGGGAATATGTCTAATATAGCATGTCAATTAAATAACATATTGTAGATTATTGGTTTTGGTGCTACCTGTTTGTCTTGCTTCCAGTCCTTCTGCTAAGCTAGGCTAAACACCTTGACCTGCATGCACAAAGATTAAGTTTCTAGGTCCTATCATCACATTCAGTAAATGTCAGCTTGTCAGAGCTTTAAACTTGAAGTTTTACTGTGCTGTACTTTTATAGTCAAATGTTCATGTCTGCGACGTTAATCCAGCCCCTGCACGTCAGTGTTAATCAAATATTTGCTTGGTTTGATGTGATAGCTTTTTGGGTTGTTTTTTTTTTTGCCTTTATGTATATGTGGCTCTTCACCAAATGAGTGGGACTTCCATCGATGTTGCAGCCTCCTTTAATCAATAACCTCTCTGCTCCTGTGTGCACTGTGCTTCTTGGTAACACAACCCACATCCCACATAAGGCTTCACTTAATGGGACCGGGCCAGCACTTCTACACACACACACACACACATCCAAGTTGCTATAAGACAACACTGGCATGAAAGGGTATCAGAGCCTCTCCTCTGCTCATTGACAAGCTGTCTGAATTAGGAAATGCTCCCACAGGCTCCAACAAAGATAAATGGTAGCGACTGATAACAGGAGGGTCTCAGACTGGGGATACGATTTAGATAATAGGTGTGCGCCTCTGTAGAGAAACTGAACTCAAACACAAACACAGGTTGTCACTCGGTCAGTCGTGACGACCATCTAATTATAGGCAAAACATGCAGAAGCTCTCTTAAAACACATAAACAAAAGGTTTGGTGAAATAAAAACTTCATTTTGATTCATGTCGTCAACCTCAGGAAAACACTCCACTTGCTTTTTCTCCAAGACTGGAGAGACGCTGCAGCTTCATTAGATGTGCTGTCGGGAGCTGAGGTGATGATGGATCCATCAAAGGGAGACAGGTGATTCTAAGAATTTCACCCAAACTGGATTCAATTTTTGTATTCTCACAGTAGTGCTAAGTATTGTGGTATAATGCAATACCTCGAGACCCAAATTCGTCTGGAGCATTCAGGTGTGTGTTAACACAATGCCACAGTTTACCCTGGGGTGGAAATCCTAGCATGTTCACCCCCAGGTCAGACCGTACACTGCTCAGAGAAACTGCAAAAATCCCACAAGCTGCATCTCAGACTCTACAGACCTCAGTTAGCCTATTATTGAAAAGGTCATGGCAGTAGAATCAGAGAAAGATTGAACCAGTACGGCTTGTTTGGAAGGGTTTCCAGGAGGAAGTCTCTTCTCTAAAAAGAACATGGTAGCTTAGATTAGTTTTGAAAATTTGAATCTGAATAAACCACAAGACTTCTGGACCAATGTCCTTTGGACAGACAAGTGGAAATGTTTGGCCATAATGCATGACACCACTTTTGGTGAAAGCCAAACACTGCATATGAGCACAAACACCTCACACCTGCTGTTAGCACAGTCGTGGAGGGGTGATGATTGGGGTCAACCAGGAACTCCTCTGCATACCAAAGTGTTCTAGAGTCACATGTGAGGCCATCTGTCTGATAGCTAAAGCTTGACCCAAACTGGTTCATGCAACAGGACAATGATCCTAAGCAAAGCAGAAAATTTACAACAGAATGGCTGAAGAAGAAAAAAACCAAGGCGTGACAGTGGCCCAGTCATAGTCCAGACCTCATCCCCACTGAGGTCCTTGAAATGCTTATGATTGAGATTTTACTGCTGGAATGTTCATACTTGTTAATCCATTTACAATAACGTTTTTTTCTGCAGTTGTAAATGTGAATGAACAAAACGTTGATGTTAAGGTTGGTGTCCTAAACCAAAGAGTCAAAGAGAACTATGGGTGTTTTTCGGACATCGGGTGGCACTGTGTGTATATTGTACTTACGAGAGAGTCCTTTCCAGCCTTCCGCCAGGAGAACCAATGATCTCACCCAGTGTGCAGAACATCTGACCCAGGAAGTCCTTCACAGAGTAAGAGAAACCAGCATAGTTAATACACCACATTCAGTCACTGTGGGCTGCATGTTGTCTAATTTCTGACATGTGGCCATGACACCAGCAGATAGGATAGCACTAACTTTATGTTAGCTTATATGACTTCAATTTGTGTTTTGCCTGGATTTCAAGAAATAAATGGAAATTATTTTTTAAATAATAAATGAAAATGCAGCAGTATAGGTAGGTCTAGACTTTGATTGATTACAGCAGACTGCTTATGCCTAACACAGCACCTGGTAAGCTGCTGAGAAGCCAATACAACCGTTTCCCATTGCCTAGAACAAGACTGGCAAAAGATACAATAACAAAGATATTACAAGCTGAATGTGATTCCTTGCAAAAAGCATCAGATTTAAAAAATGATTACTGTGCATACATGAGCATTTCACTGACTCTTAACCTCTTAACAACCAGCAGTCATTGGCAAATCACTCAAGGCCTGGTTTTCTGCATTGATCCTATACAGAGCCTGCTCAGAGCTTTGCAGGCTGTTGTCTGCACGGTGTAGCTATGCTGTTACCAGGGTGCAGTGTCAAAAATATGTAGAACAAGCAGTCTGTGGAGTACCCCAGCTTGTGTTTGTACTGTTGTTGCTGCTTTAGCTTCGTAACGTCATAATAGACAAAGAAATTCTTTGCAGTGAGAATTAAAGAATACCTAAAATTCTTCACTCCATGTAAGCAGTGCAGACAGACACTTACGTGATCATATAATGGGGTAATAAGAAGCTAACCCTGATCCACCAGGTCACAGTGAACCTGGTGGATGTTAGAGATTAACCCTCTGAGGTCTAAGTCATCATCAGTGATGACCCCAGCCCTATGTTTTGAGAAATGGAAAAATATTATGTATTTATTTAGAAAAAAAACTGAATAGTTTAAAATAAAATAATAGTTTAAAACCAGTCAGTAAAGGAGAAGTTAGAGCAGGATGGCAGGCTTAACCCAGTGAGGTCTTAGTCATTGTTCGGGATGACTGTAACCCCATGCCAGCAGAGTGTGTGTTTTTTTTCTATTGTTTTCCAAAGTCTTGGCATCCAGGAAACAAAGAAAGTAATCATTCTCACTGACATGCATCTAAAATGTTTTACATTTTTTCAAGAAAAAAAAAAGTCTGATTGCATCACATTTTGTCAAGGTATTTGGGTGAGCTGTCATGAAGAAGAAAAAAAGCAGATTAAGCCACATTCTGCAACAGGACTTTCAGATTACATTTGTGGTCCCTCAGATGAGCAGACCTTCTCACAATCCAGCCCAGATGGTCTGTTATCTGCTGAGCAGTAGGACTTCCTTCATTTCTATTTAAATCAGCAAAGCAGTCACAGAAACACACTGAAAGGTCAGTCAGCTGTATGCTTAGACCTTAGCTAAGATTTAACCCTGTGAGTCACCGTCAGATATGACCCTAACCCTAATCTCAACCCTATACTGCCAGAGCATGTCATTTTATTTATTTATTTATTTTCTAATCACAATTTTGGCAAAAAAATAATTCTGACAAAAAACCAAAAAACTATTAAAGTATTTTTCTCCCAAAAAGTCTGTTTTGCCTTTCTCCAAAAAATATAATTACGGTTATCGTTAGGGTTGGGATCACATAGAGAAAAAAAAAGTGGTGCAGAAAATGGAGAGAAATGAGAGATAGAAGGTGGTGTAGACTTACCTTCTGCTTATCCAGAAGGGGAGGCAGTAAGAAAAGGCAGACACAAGTTAGAGAAGCTGGAAAGATACAATAAAAAGACCTCAAGTTGAAAAATAAATTATTTGTGCTCCTAATGTAAGAAAGATAAAGACTGATGGAAGCTGCTATATACTGAGCTGATAATAAAAAAAAAACATGCTTTCATGAATCATTAGTGTAATCATCAACTGATGTATATAAATGAAAACCCTCACACCCCTATGAAAATCAACTTGACTTAATTTATTTTTTCTGTATTGTAGATGCTGTAACATTCAGGTAAAATTGCCCATCCATCCACCACCTATACCATTACACTCAGCTGGAGCAGGTCCAAACTGGCACTGGCAGCATGCACTGTACCCTGGACAGGATACCAGTCAGTTACTGCATGTCTGACATATAGGGATAACCAGCTGTTCATCCTCAAATTAGCACCTACAGTAGATCACAGGCAAGTTAGAGTCATTACTTGAGCTAGCCTGTATGACTGTAAACCACTGCAACACCATGACAGCAAACAAATCACATCAAATTAACTAACAGCCAACAAAAGATGAACAAAATTAAGTGAACCTTTTTCTTCTTCTTTCAGCTGCTCCCTCAAAGGGTCACAATAACAGATCATCTGCCTCCATCTGACCCCATCTCTAGCACCTCTTTTTTGTCAGAGCCACCATCTACAAACCATACATAATAGCAGGTCTCACTACCTTCTTGTAAACCTTCCCTTTCACTCTTGCTGCTATCCTGTCATAAATAGTCCCTGACCCTCATCTTCACCTGCTCCACCCTGCCTGCACTTCTTCACCTCTATTTTGTGATGTTTGTTGCATTAGATGAGTGACCCCAGATATTTAAACTCATCCACCTTCACAACCTCTGCTCCTTGCATCTTCACCTTTACAACCTGACTCCCTCTCATTCACATGTTCTGTCTTGCTACTACTGACTTTCATTCCTCTTCTCTTCAGAACATATCTCCACCTCTCCAGGTTCTCTTCTACCTGCTCCCCACCCTCCCTACAGATCACGATGCTGTCTGTAAAAATCATAGTGCATGGAGACTCCTGCCTGACCTCATATGTCCATCATCACTGCAAACAAGAATGTATTGTATGTATTTAATTTTATTTATTAAATATTTTTTTCCTCCTAGTATTTATCTTATTACATGCTTGTAATGCACTGAACAGCGGCAGCTGTCACAATTTCATCAAGCACTTGTGTTTGATGACAATAAAGGCTTTCTGATTCTGGTTCATATACAGTATGCCCTGCAACATCCTCACATATTTCTCTGCCACTCCTGACTTCATCATGCAGTACCACCATTCCTCTCTTGGCACCCTATCATATGCTTTCTCTAGAGCCACAAAAACACAGTGTAACGCTTTCTGATCTTCTCTATACTTCTCTAACAACACTCTCTAAGCAAACATCACTTCTGTAGTGCTGTTTCTCTGCATGAACCTACTCACTGATCATCACCTCTCTTCTTAGCCTAGCTTCAACAAGTTTTTCCTATAGCTTCATGGCACACTCATCAGTATTATTCCTCTGTAGTTAGTACAGTTCTGCCCATCCCCTACAATATTAGAAAGAAACCCCAACAATCACACAACCACCTATGAGCAAGCACTTGGCAGCAGTGAGAAGGGAAATCTCCCTTTTAATGGGATGAAATCTCCCAGAGAACCAGGCTCAGGGAGGGGCAACAATCACCATTCTCTCCCACCCAGAGACACTCTACCATTTTATCCAGTTTACCCCAGAGTTTACATCATGGTAGAGCAGCTTGCTTCCTTTCCACCTGGTCCCTTTCACACAAATTCTATCTACCTTTGTTCCCTCCATCTTACCAGCCAGCTCTCTTGCTTTACAAGTCATAGTCCCTACATTTAAAGCCCCTACTCTTGCCTCCACACTGCTACCTTTTTCTTCTCTCTCTCGCTGCCTCCTAACATGCCTTCCCCCTCTCCTCTGCCTCTGTCTCCAGCCAACAGTAGCATAGTTTCTGCTGGTCAATAGTGTCTTAGTCCTGGGTCAGTTTTCCAGCGTTTTGAGCTTTTTGAACTTTCCAATTATTTAAATGTTCTACTTGTTCAAAACTGCTTTACTTCTGTTCCTAGTTCCTGGTGGCTTTAAAGTTTACCTCTCACTCTGTGGTGCTTTACTCTTGTGTCAAGTCTTCTGTGTTAAGTTCACTCATATGTCTGTTTTCATTATATTCCCTCAGTGTGCCTGCCTTCCTGTGTTGCGTCAAGTATGCCTCATGTTCTCATGTTTAGTTATTTCCTGTTTTACTTTGGTGTTCTTTTGTCTCTGGTACTTTGTATAATGTTTGACTTCCCCCGTCTTGTTATTCCTGATTTGTTCCCATTGTGTTTCCCACCTGTTTCTTCTTCCCTCATTACCTTGTGTATTTATTGCCTGCGTTTCCCCTTACACTTTGTCGAGTTGTCTGCTGTTAATGCCCCCCAAATTTGGTCTCAGTGTGACCAAGAATAAAAATGCAGAGAAGTATCTCTATGTGAAAGCTTATTGTTTTTAATACATATAGTAATACCTGTAAAATTGATTTTTAAATTTTTTTTACTTTGTTATATTATATATTAAGTTTATTCGTTTATTTTCATTTCAGATTAGTTTTTCCGTTATTAAGATATTCATTCACTATTCCATTTGACTGAGCTACAAATTAGTCTACTTATTTAAAATACTGTATATGTATCAGTCTCATTAGTTCACCTTCCCCTCGTGTCTTCAGCTCCTGCACTCTCCAGCCCTGGTGTTTTATCTCAGTTCAGGTTTTGTGTAGTTGAAGTTTCATTTTGTATTTCATGTGTTGCCTTTGCCTGTACAGCAGTCATCAGCCAAATAAACTGCTCGTATCCAGTTCACTACAGCCTGCTTTTGTGTGTCTGCAGTTGGGACGTCACACTTCTTGCACTCAAAACAGTTTTTGCTTATTTTGTCTCAAATGTTGTGCAGCATTTCGGTTTCAGGTTCGGAATCGGCATTTTCTTGGATATAGGAAGAATAAGATGACAGCTCCGCAACTGAATCTGACACAGGATGAGGAATTTTACTTTTCATAAACTAGATTTCAGTCCACATACAAAAACTCATAAAGCAAAGTGAAAATGGATAATTATTATGTGGATGCAGGGCTTCAGCAGTTATGTTTCAGTGCCTTTTTATCTGTAAGTTTGAGCAGGATTTATGAAATATGGAGAGCAAATTAGTCAGCTGAAATACAGAAGTCGTTCTCTTCATCAATTTGATCAAAGTTACTAATATGACATAGCATTAGGAATCTCTAGAACAAGCTTACTGAGACTAAGATTTCTTCATGACTGTGTATTGTGATGTAGTGTTTTACGTTTTTGAACTTCTGAAATCTTAATCTGACAAATCTCACATATCATAATAACAATAAAAGCCAGTACCACCTAAACTAAAGCAAGCAAACCCACTTTGGAAACCTACTGAAGCAAAGGTGCACTTTTGATCATGGGACATGAAGGAGTTTTCAAAAGCTGCTTACATGTTTGGAAAGGTTGGAGCTCCTGGTATCCACATTGTACCTGCAATGTACCAAAAACAAAATAGCAAACTTTAGGATGTTCCCATTAGAATGCATGTTGTACAACAGAAATGCATTCAGAAAAACCACAACCATGCAGAAAGAGACAACCTTCCTAATTCCCCTTATGTGCTTAATTTGACAAGCAAGACACACGTGATGGACAGCTCTGGTGGGAGAACAAAGAAAAAAATAATGTATGCTAATTAAATAATACGATACGTGTCTACACAGGAGGGATGACTCAAGAGTTATAAAACATAAATTTATGGATCTGGAGCAACACTGACATAACGCACAATAAGAATTGATCTGCAGATTGAAGTCTTTCTCGCTTTCTGGAAGATGCATTGCCTCTTCTTTGCTCTCCCCAAAGACTTCCTCTTAAGAGCTGTCACCAGAGGCTTATTTTGAAAAGGTCTGTTCATATTTGACAAGGTAAATCTACTCATGTGTCGAATAGCATTACACAGACATCATGTATTCATCAGCTCCTGATCTCTCTGGATTTCCCCATCTCCCCTGCTTATTACACGGAGCTTCGTGAAAACCAGCAATCATGTTTTCACCTGTATTGTAACAACTCTTTCACCATGTTCTGCTCCTGGCAGAAATTAATATCCTCGCTCCAGCACGGATTCTAAGGGCTTCTGAAAGTCAGTGGTGCATGAAGGTTCATAACGAGGTTTTTAAAAAAAAACAAAAAAACAATTGCTTATTAACACAGACCAGAAAAGCACTGAGATAGTTATCTCAGCTGTACCATCTCAGCAGCCACTGATTCTCCAGAGAGCAGGCAGCTTTACAGAAGATGAGTGACAACATTTTTTTTTATACTATTTGCGCTGAGGCTCAGTGGAACAGTCGCTTCTCCGTTAGCTAAGGTGAAAGCAATGCTAAGACAATAAAATAGGATTCGTCAAACTTGAAATATTCAGACAGCACAGTCTCCAATGTCTGAAACACTTTCAACAGTTGACAGAAGAAAACTCTTATTACTGATGCTTTTTCATGCATTATGTGTTTTTGGTCCAAACTATGATTACAAAGTAAATAGCTAGTTTGAAAGAGGGAATGTGAGGACAGTTTATGTCCCCGGCTTCTATGTTTTCCCTTTCCGCTTCTGTCTTTTCCCTGTTTACGGATATTTATTTTTACTTCCATATTTTCTATTCCTTTCTCTACCAAACATTTTTATTTGTGTAAGAAATAAAAGCTTACATGGGTTATATACAGTGGTATGCAAAAGTTTGGGCACCCCTGATAATTTTCATGATTTCCCTTTATAAATCAATGGTTGTTTGGATCAGCAATTTCAGTTTAACATATTCTATAGCAGATGAACACTGTGATATTTGAGAAGTGAAATGAAGTTTATAGGCTTTACAGAAAGTGTGCATTAATTATTTAAACAAAATTAGGCAGTTTCATAAGTTTGTGCACCTTTGTGGTTTTATTGATTTAAATACCTTTAGCACTAATTATTGGAACACAAAATTTGTTTTGTGAGCTCATTGACCCTTGACCTACATACACAGGTGAATCCAATTATGATAAAAGGGTTATTGCAAGTGTTTCTCCTCTCTGCATCTTCTCTGAAGAGTGGCAACATGGGAGCCTCAAAACAACTCTCAAATGACCTGAAAACAAAGATAGTTCAACATCATGGTTTAGGGGAAGGATCCAAAAAGCTCTCTCAGAGATTTCAGCTGTCAGTTTCAGGTGTGAGGAAATGGAAGACCACAGGCACAGTTCTAAGTTCAGGCCCAAAGTGGCAGGCCAAGAAAAGTCTCAGATAGGCAGAGGCGAAGGATGGTGAGAACAGTTATAGTCAACCCACAGAGCAGCTCCAAAGACCTACAACATCATCTTGCTGCAGATGGTGCCACTGTGCATCGTTCAACTATTCAGCGCACTTTGCACAAGCAGAGGCTGTATGGGAGAGTAATGAAGAAGGCTTTTCTGCACACACACACCACAAACACAAAGCACATTTGGACAAGCCAGCTTCATTCTGGAATAAGGTGCTGTGGACTGATGAAACTAAAATTGAGTTATTTGGACATAACAAGGGGCGGTATGCATGGCAGAAAAAGAACACAGCATTCCAAGACAAACACTTGCTACCCACGGTAAAATGTGGTGGCGATTCCATCATGCTGTGGGGCTGTGGGGCCAGTGCAGGTACTGGGAATCTTGTTAAAGTTGAGGGTCGCATGGATTCCAGTCAATATCAGCAGATTCTTCAGAACAATGTTCAAGAATCAGTGACAAAGTTGAAGTTGCACCAGGACTGGATACTTCAACAAGACAAAGACCCTAAACATTGCTCAAAATCTACTAAGCCATTCATGCAGAGGAACAAGTACAACGTTCTGGAATGGCCATCTCTGTCCCCACACCTGAATATTATTGAAAATCTGTGGTGTGATTTAAAGCAGGCTGTCCATGCTCGGAAACAATCAAACCTGACTGAGCTGGAGATGTTTTGTAAAGAAGAATGGTCCAAAATACCTTCAACCAGAATCCAGACTCTCATTGGAAGCTATAGGGAGCGTTTAGAGGTTGTTAATTCTTCAAAAGGAGGATCTACTAAACATTGATGTCATTTTTCTGTTGGGGTGCCCAAACTTATGCACCTGCCTAATTTTGTTTAAATAATTATTGCACACTTTCTGTAAATCCTATAAACTTCATTTCACTTCTCAAATCACTGTGTTCATCTGCCGTATGATAGATTTAACTGAAATTGCTGATCCGAATTTATAAAGGAAAATCATGAAAATTATCAGGGGTGCCCAAACTTTTGCATACCACTGTGTTTAATTATATATTTATTTATTTGCCACAATCTAAAAACCTCACAGAGAGATGGAAAAGCAAAGTCACTGACATCTATCACCCTGGAAAGCGTTATAAAGCCACACGACTTTGGGACTCCAGTGAATCACAGTGAGAGCCACTATGGAGAAAAACCTGAAACAGTGGTGAACTTTCCCAGGAGTAGCCACCTTCGAATTCATCAACAACTCATCCAGGAGGCCATAAAAGAACCCATGACAATATCTAAAGAACTGCAGGCCCCACTTGCAACAATTAAGGTGATTCAACAATAACATAAAGACTGGGCAAAAATGGCATCCATGGGAGGGTTCTAAGGCAAAAACCACTGCTGACCAAAAAGAACACAAAGGCTCATCTCGTATTTGCCAAAAACATCTTGATGATCCCCAAGACTTTGGGAAAATATTCTGTGGACTGAAGAGACAAAAGTTGAAGTTTTTGGAAGGTTTGCATCCCGTTTCATTCGCTCTTCTTCTGTAGTTGCTAAAGTACTGACCACCTAGAAATGCCAGGATTAAAAGAAAATCTAAGGAAATCTAATCTTTGTTTAATTAAATAGCTCTCTCAAGTCTTAGAATGGCTAACTTCTTTCTTCCCTGATTGCTAACCGATATTCATCACAAACTATTTACATTTCTTCCAAAAAAGTATGTTTGGGCTTTCTTGAAATTATATGGTTAGGCTAGAGTTAGAGTCATTGCTGATGATGACTTAGAGAGATCGGAGGGTTAATTCAAGGCACTTAACAAAAGTAATGCATTAACTGTTTAGTCATCACTGACACTTTTAAAAGTAGTCCTTTGTTTTCAGAGCCTCAAAATTAATTGCACAAACTGCCATAATTTTGAGGTGTACACACCTTTGTTCCCATGGATGCTGTTTTGGATTTAGGATATGAGGAGCTCAGAGATGAGGTCAACACCTCATCCTCAAGTCATTCCTGAGCACAGTAATTGTATTGTGCTGGTCAATATCCCACAGGCCAGCCAAGCCTGATAGGACTCCTTTTTCAGCTTGATGGCTCTCTTCACCTCCGGTGACAACCATCTGGTTCAAGGATTACCACCACAACAGGCACCAACCTCCTTGCAGCCACACCACTGAGCAGCAGCCTCAACAACTGAGGTGCAGAAGATGGTCCATTCGGACTCAATATCCTTAGCCTCCCTCGGAATGCTGTCAAAGCTCTGCCAGAAGTGGCATGTCACTGCTGTGGTAGCCATGCTGGTTAATTGTGCCTTGGATTTTCAATAAATTATCAACAGTGTCACCAGCAAAGAACCCCCACACATCACAGTTCCTCTTCCATATGTCACAGAGGGATCTACACATGTAGGAACCATCCGCTCACCTTTTCTGCAGCTTACAAAGACATGATATTCAGAACCAAAAGTCTCAAATTTGGACCCATCAGATCAAAGGACAGATTCCCACTGGTCTAATGTCCATTCCTCGTGTTCCTTGGCCCAAGTCATTTTCTTCCTCTTGTTGTTCTTCTGAAGAAGTTGCTTCTTTGCAGCAATTTGACCATAAAGTTCAGATTCACGCAGTCCTCTCTGAACAGTTGATGTTGAGATGTGTGTGCTACTTGAACTCTGTGAAGCATACACATAGACCAACACAAATGATGGTCTCAAACAAATTAAGAGGGCAAGAAATTCAAGAAATTAACTCTTGACAAGCCACAGCTGTTAACTGATTTGACATATTCTGGTTCGTTTAACACTTTTTTTTTGTTTACTAAATAATTCCATATGTATTTCTTCATAGTTTGGATGACTTTAGTATTAACCTACAATGCAGACAAATTTTAAATAACAAAAAAAAAAACTGAATTAGAAGGTGTGTCCAAACTTTTGGTAATGTATGATGTCCGAAGCAGCAATTCATTCTCCGAATTAATCACCTGACTGGTTTACAGTCCAATCGGGTGGTTCACTGACAGCCTCATCTCGCTGCCAGAAAAAATAAACCAGGTGAAAAACAGGTGAACCTCAATAAACATCTTTGAGTGTTCCCCATCACCCCCACCATAGTTACACATGTACACCAAATGTATGCCATGTTTTCCCAGCACACTCTCCTCAATAACAGAATACACACATTCAACAAACTTTATTTGTAAACAGAACATATCATGATATTTGGTCACAGATGTTACTCAAAAAATGTAATGATGCTTCAGAACAAAAGGTCTTTGCTACAAAAGTTAAAGTACCTCAATGAGGTGTGTGTGTGTGTGTGTGTGTGTGTATGTGAGAGAGAGAGAGAGAGAGAGAGAGAGAATTTCTTCTCAACCATCTTTTTGGTGGAGAGAACTTGGATTTTCATGTTTATAATGAGGACTTGCCAGTATGTTGTATTTAAAAGTCTCCTATCCACCAACTACCTGCCTACTTTGACTGTGGCCTTGCACTTCTCCAGAACTGGTCGCTGTAACTGAAGCTTCAAGTACTGAACCCATATTCAAGCATTTGCCTCAAGTGGTTCAGTGCTTCACAAAAGCTTAATTTGTCCATCACTACAAACCAGCTACCAGGCACAAGGCCTGGCAGAACTAAGGTCTCTCCAGAAGGGAACACACACAAAACTATCGTGCAGGTTTGGAGTCCCAGGACAGGACAAGAAAGCTTCTGCTGTCAGTTGCTGCCACGGGAGAACTGCTGGAACCTGGGTTTTTAAAATGGCCATTTCCTGGTAAGGACCAATCAGCAGTTTGCATGTAGACAGTTGGCTGTATTCATCTTGACAGGCATTACTATTGTGCTTGATAAACTAATCAACATTCTCTGCACCTGGAAAAGATGGGGTTACTAGTTTGAGAATTTTCTGGAAAAAAAACCTCTCTTTTTTCTAGTCATACCAGGTGAGAGGGCTTGAAATTATAAATGTACTCTGGAGAATGAGTACAATTGCAGTTCCCACTGAAATTACTGGTTTCATTATTTTATTTTTTTTAGAATAAGCAGACTGTGGGGCTTTGAAGAGGGAACTAAAAGCAGATGACTAATGGAAGTGAGAAAAAAATATATAAAAGAGCCAGCTACATACAATTACCCATGGTACTGCAGCTTACCCAAAAGTGCCAAATTTAGTGCTCACTGCCATTTGAAAGAGTCACTCCATACACTTCCTCCCCACACCCCCACACATATACACTTTTATTAAATCTCTGCCCTGAGTGTATCACCACCAGCTTTTAATCTCCCTACTCTTTCATTGCAACTGAAAGCTCTCCCAACTGCCGACACTTGCTCTCCTTCTTTGGTGATGTCTCATTGCGCTGCATGCCAAGCTTGGGTGGGATCAGATTAAATTATAACACAGCAGCCTGTGAGTGATTGGCAAATGAGATTTAAGTGGAGATGAGTATTCGAGTTGCTAAAACATCTAATGATCTTCATTTACATGAAAGGCAGATGGAAGGAAATGAAGTCGAAGACTGAAAACTGTTTGTATTTAGAAACAGTTACTTTCCTGTTTTTCGCTTTCCTCATTTCCTTTTTTCTTTTAAATGGTGGGATTAGGATGAGACAGATGACTTGTCTGTGGATTGAGATTTAGAATCAGAATAATTAAGTGTGGAAAATAAAACAAATACAGTGCTCTGTCTCTCACTTTGTGACTTTGCGCTGAGGCATTGACTCATACACATTCACCTCAGCAGTAAGAACACCATGTAAAATGAGGAGCAGGATCATTTAAGATGATTCACACAGACATCATGGTGGTGATTACTGCAGTTGAATCACATTACTGTTATGCAAGTGACAGGCAGTGAAAATCAACACTATAATGAAGATTCCATTTTTTAACATCCATCATAATCCACCATGTGCAGGGGCACGAAACATCCAAGAGTTTATGGCAGTTTACATAAAGGGCCATAACAGTTAAATCGAAGGCCTTCAGTGTGTGCCTGATCAAAACTGAGAATTTCTGAACTTGTGTATAGATGCATGACTATTTATCAGGCATTATGTCAGTCATTAAGCACTGAAATCTGTCCTTGATGTTAAAAATAATACCAAATCACTAGCAAGGACCCCAACCCCAAATGTGACTGACAGATGTTTATTGATGATGAAGCAATAAGCTAACGCAGAGGCTGCAGTTTGGGGAAGGTCTCATCAAGTACCAGCAGCAGCTCCCAGGCCTGTCAGCTCCCTAAGGACAGCACTCGTGGTAGGTGGTTGTGAGCATATTTCAAATGAAGTTTGATGATGAGGTGGGAAGAGATCATAAGTTAACAGTAGCCTGCGAGAAAGATGCATTTAATGCTGAAGGCTTCTAATGAGTAGCGACAGATGAGTGTGGAAGGTGGATGGGAGGAACCGATGTCTAATTTAGATTCAATTGGTGCCACTGTGACAACCTTTATATTACACATTTTAATTCACAGGTGTGATGGGTATGGTAAATGGAGAAGTAACACTGAAACATCTGAAAAGCGGGGTGAAACTGAATGGAAGGATGAAATGAGTCAAGGTTCTAAATTTAGTCACATTGCTTCTGCCTCGGATGGTTGTGTCAACCAAAGCTATGTTGTCTGTGTGAATGAGCCTATTACTATTACTACAGAATATATGTGAAAACAGCTGAAGTTGACTGGAAATAGTTTAGTGATACTGACTGAACTTAGGTCGTTTGGCAGAGAACTACATTCTGCTGTAAAATCTCCAAAACTGTCAAAAGGAGCTGCATCTGTGTAGACTTCAACATGGTGTTGGATGGACAGTTGGTCCTAAAAGACACCATTTACACCATTTGCTACTGGAGGTGCATTTGGGATTTAGTGAGCTATCAAGGGTAATTTTTTTTTAATGTTTTTTGTTTTTTGTTTGCTTTGTTTTGAGGGAGAGGAGGAGGAGGACACTGACGCCATCAAGTTTCTCTGAAGAAAAATCATATGGTGACTCCCATGATGTGGAGAACTTGGCAGACAGTTGTCGACCCATAGCATTTTGTTATTGTAGACATGAATCCACTATGAGGCTTTGCAAAGTTGTCATCAGAAATTAACCTAGAGATACTTGGTTTATGGGAGTTTACAGAATTAATAAAGTCTTTTTGGCTGCTGTAGTGAAAGGCGGGAAAGCTGTTAGGAGGAAAAATTGGCCCTCAGTAATTCAAGGATGTAGCAACCAGTACTGGGAGATGCAATCTAGGCAGATGATGAAAATGAAATCAGCAATATGTGTATCTGGCAACTTGTACTGAGAAAGCTGAAGAAGAGGCAAGCTGAACTGTTAACTCATCACTAACTGAAGATTGCCAACTTGTAAAAGCCAAATAGTGGGACTAATGTCCTGGTACCAGACAGAAGTGCAGAAGATTTTTTTTTATTTTTTTTAAATGAGGATAGAAGTAAAGAAAAGTGGCATCCCTCACAACATTCCAACCCTTTTCTGGTTGGATATCTGGCAACCTGGTGCCACTTTAGAGTGCAACAATTTCCTACAGCTTCTGAAGAGGTGAGTTGGCCATGAGGTACCTCTTCTCCACTGAGGGGCAACTGTCATGAGTGCAACCCAGTCGACAGTAATGCATCTTGTCATATCAGAAGACACCACATGCACACTGCGGATCAGCTGTATTCCTTTCCGTGGCAACACTTATATATAACATCTATTTGTTATGTGTTATTGGTGCTATATGCAGCCCTTGAGAATGCTCAGCTGTGGGCATGGAGAAAGATTTGGCAACCCAGTGCTAGAATTAGGAGCAGATAAATATAGCAGCAGAATATATAAAGTGTATCTGGCAACCCAGTACCTGAAATGGGAGGTAAGAATTGCTTAAAAAGTGGTATAACAAAAGTGTATCTGGCAACCTGATTCCAGAAATAGGAATTTAAGAACACTGAAAAAGTAAGATAGAGAATAAAACCACTTTGGAATTGGAGAAGTTGCTATTAGTGAAAAGAGAAAGGAAATTAGCACCTGGGTTCTATAGTATAACTGGAGAAAAGAGGAAGTAATTGAGGAAGTGGGGAAAGGATGGTGCTGAAAGTGGCAACATGATACAATGTGGATCTCAAGCAAAACTTCTGGAAGGCAAAGGCTCCTGCCGCCCACTAAAAGAGTCAAGTCTATAATAATAATAAAAATCATCATAGCCTCAATCTGAGGGCTCACATGTGTCAGCAGATTCCTGGAGTGAGCTTGCCAAAACTATAGTAATGGACATGAGGGACTGTACAAAGAACTGGAAAAAAAATGAGGGACAAATATTTAAAATGACAATTGTCCCAGGATTTTATTTGTTTCTATTGTGCCTGGCACACACGGGGACTCAACCATAAGGTAATTAACATCACATACAAGCATGAAACCTAGCAACGGCCATGTACACAGGTTACATCATAGGTTCTACACAGCAGAATTTGAAATCAGCCTTTAGACAAAAAAAAAGAGCAAGTAAATAGACCTGGCAATGATTCTGTCACACAGTATTAATATTATTATAATAATAGTAATAATAATTCAATGCAATTCAATTTTATTTTTGTGGTGCCAAATCACAACAAACAGTCATCTCAACTAGCTTTATATTATAAGGTTAAGGCCCTACAAAAAAATAAAAAACCCAACAGTCAAAACTACCCCTATGAGCAATTACTAGGCGATAGTGGGAAGGAAAAACTCCCTTTTAACAGGAAGAAACCTCTGGCAGAACCAGGCTCAGGGAGGGGCAGTCATCTGCCATGACTGGTTGGAGGTGAGGGGAGAGAGACAGTACAAAAGACATGCTGTGGAAGAGAGACAGCAATTAATAATAACTAATGATTAAATGCAGAGTGGGATATAAACAAAGTAAAAAGAGGTAAATGAAAAGAAACACTCAGTACATAATAGGAACCCCCCAGCAGCCTAGGCCTATTTCAGCATAACTAAGGGCTGGTTCAGGGTCACCCGATCCAGCCCTAACTATGAACTTTATCAAAAAGGAAACTTTTAAGCCTAATCTTAAAAATAGAGAGGGTGTCTGTCTCCTGAATCCGAATTGGGAGCTGGTTTCACAGAAGAGGGGCCTGAAAGCTGAAGGCTCTGCCTCCCATTCTACTTTTAAGTATCCTAGGAACCACAAGTAAGCCAGCAGTCTGAGAGTGAAGTGCTCTGTTGGGGTGATATGGTACTATAAGGGCTTTGAGATAAGATGGGGCCTGATTATTCAAGACCTTGTATGTGAAGAGAAGGATTTTATATCTACTCTAGATTTAACAGGGAGCCAAGAAGAGAAGTCAATATGGGAGAAATATGATCTCTCTTTCTAGTCCCTGTCAGTACTCTAGCTGCAGCATTTTGTATCAGCTGAAGCTTTTTCAGGAAGCTCTTAGCTCTTAGGACACCCTCATAATAATGAATTATTATGAATTATGAGCCTAGAAGTAATAAATGCATGAATTAGCTTTTCAGCATCACTCTGAGACAGAATGTTTCTAATTTTAGAAATACTGCACAAATGCTTCTTTGAAAGATTGTTTAAATCAAACCTTGCCTGTATGATGGATCTCAATTGCTGATATTCAAGAAATTTGCTATTGCTAATTTCATATTTTGAAATAAGTTCTTCAAATGAAATAAAGGTCCCATTGTGAATAACATGTTCTAAATTCTTTATTCCTTTCTCTTGCCATGTTGAAATATTTAGTACTTTCTTTTTCTGACATATATCAGATTGTTCCAAATGGGTGTCAGTTTACATGGCATAAATGAAGACTTAGTTATCTTTAAAAATTCCCACCAGGCTGTCAGAGAGGTGTTTATGTTAAGACTTTTAAAGCAGTTATTATGTTTAATACTGGAGCTAATGAAAGGTAAGTCAGAGATTTTCACTTTTCCACAGAGTGTTTGTTCTAAATCCAGCCATGGGCTGTCTAAAGGACTTGAGTTGATCCACTTTGAAACATACTGCAGTCTATTGGCTAAGAAATAATCCCTGCAGTTTAACTAATTAATGTGTGTCATCTGGCTTCATTGATAGATAAAGCTGGATATCATCTGCATAACAATGAAAATTGAGGCAATGTTTTCTAATACTGTCTAAGAATGTATAGTGTAAATAAAATTGGACCTAGCACAGAACCCTGTGGAACTCCTTAGTGTGTGAAGACAACTCCCCATTTACTTGAACAAATTGCAGTCTATTAGATAAATATGATTCAAACCACTGCAGTGTAGTACCTTTATTACCTGGCATGCTCTAATCTCTGTAATAAAATGTTATGGTCATCAGTATCAAAAGCTGCACTGAGTTCCAACAGGACAAACACAGAGATGAGTCCACTGTCAGAGGCCATGAGAATATCATTTGTAACCTTCACTAGTGCTGTTTCTGTACTGTGATGAATTCTGAATTCTGACTGAAACATTTCAAATAAACCGTTCCTCTGCAGATGTTCAGTTAGCTGTTTACAACTACTCTTTCAAGGATTTTGGAGAGAAAAGGAAGGTTGGAGATTGGCCTGTAATAGTTAAGTTTAATAATAGCAGCAATGCAATTAAATGAATTATATAAATGGTACATAATGGGTATAAATCAGATAACTGGAAACAAATTGATGCAACAATAATATTAATAGTTTACCTTGGCATTCTCTAATACATTGTCCATTAGTAACCAGTTGCATTGGGAACAACATATTTGTGCTGTACCAAAGCAGAAGCTACATTAGGGATTGATGATATAAATCATTAATTATTATTGCATAATATTAGACAGAATTGTCAAACTTGATAGAATTCAGTTTAGTTCAACTGTATTTATATGAGCAGGGTTGGATAAGTGGTTGGTGCAAATGGTTCAACTTATTGTGATATTTGCATCAGTGTCGAAGCTTTTTTCTCCCTTCAGGGTGTTACATCTGATATTGACAATAAAGAAAAAGTAGAATGAAAACTCATATTGCACTCGCTTGGTTATTATGATTTCATATTGCAAAAGCTATACCTTTCATAGAGCACAGTGTTTCACATCCTGTGTTCATCTTACTTACTGTGTGAACTGACCAAAAAGAAAATGCTGCAATTATCCAGTGAAAATCAGAAGATGTCTGAAGTCGTTTCTTGATTTCTTGAAGTATGTACTTTATACATTAGTGAGTGTGATGGCACTTATGGGGTGCTGCACAGATGTTTATAAGGCTTAAAGGGAAATACTACAGTACAGACTAAACTGGACTACACCACTGGAATGACTACTTTTAACGACACGGACATAAAAGTCCATGTTGATAGATATTTCATCCTTGTCAGTATAAGCCCCTCTGCTTATTCTGTTTGAGGGCTGTTGCCATTAAAGCACAGGAGCGGGAAACAAATAAGAAGATACTGTGAACTTAATTTTGAACTTTTGGCTCAACTTTTATTAAATTTGATGAGTTACTTTAAAGCCTGCACTGAGTGTTACTACAATGTGTTTTTCTTTCTTGCTTTCATTAACTTCTTGATTAGAAGGACAGCTGACATGCCACTGCAGGTTTAAATCTTTGCTTTACTGCCTGATGATTGCTTCTGCTGGCTGATGACACTAATAAAACCTTCTTTCCTTTGTGTCCTGTGTTTTGATTACTTGTTGAGATTACTCCAGTTATTTGTGATAAAAGGATGATGTGAGAATCTACTTTGTAATAACTGACCCGGTAAATGGAAAAATCATAGCTTTGCACATCTTCATTCAATAGCACTGCTCAGTGTCTGAAGAGGTACCTCTGGGCACAGGTGGCATTTGAAAGACATTTAAAGACTTTTTTATAGTCACATATGCCACCTAGTTTGATGTGACCTTAAGAATTTATATAGGAAGGGCACTAATGACAAGTCACATTTTAATTACTTTGATGTGGAGGTTCATTCTGTATTAATGACATTTTAAATGTTTTGAGAGAGTGAGCAGCACAGCGACATCAAATTACTACTTGTCAAGTCATGCTTCATTAGATGTTTGCTCTCACCATGTTTGTGTGTGCTTGCTTTGTATTGCACAGTAGTGGTTTTTTCAGTTTCATTACTGAAGTCTCTTGAAGTCAGTTATGGTTGTGTGGACTGAAATGTGATGGTGATCCTGCTGAGTCTCACGTTAGATCCTCGATCCTCGAGCTCCTTTACAAT